>OZ035843.1:5147736-5152736 GCA_964034765.1 Knipowitschia caucasica
CTCTATGAACATGAGACAGAGGAAAGAGAGAACCTTTTTTGTTAGACTCTACTCTACCCTTCTCTACTCATCTCTACTCTAATCTACTTTACCCTACTCTACTCTACCCTACCCTACTCAACTCTACCCTTCTCTTCTCTACTCTACTCTACTCTACTCTACCCTACTCTACTCTACTCTGCTCTGCTATACTCTACTCTACTCTACTCTACTCTACCCTACTCTACTCTACTCTACTCTGCTCTGCTATACTCTACTCTACTCTACTCTACTCTACTCTACTCTACCCTACTCTGCTCTGCTCTGCTCTACCCTACTCTACTCTACTCTACTCTACCCTACTCTACTCTACCCTACTCTACTCTACTCTGCTCTGCTATACTCTACTCTACTCTACCCTACTCTACTCTACTCTACTCTGCTCTGCTCTACTCTACTCTACCCTACTCTACTCTACTCTACTTTACCCTATTCTACTCTACTCTACTCTATTCTACTCTACTCTACTCTACTAAAGTCACAGTTTTGGTCATGTTAGATCTTAGTGCCGCGTTCGACACTGTCGACCATGAGATCCTCATGCAGAGACTGGAGGACTGGGTTGGTGTCACTGGCACAGCCCTAGACTGGTTTAGGTCTTACCTGGAGGATAGGAAGTACTCTGTGGAGATTGGAGACTGCGTCTCAGATGATGTGGCCCTGACCTGTGGTGTACCACAGGGGTCGATCCTGGGACCTCTCCTATTTAATCTCTACATGCTGCCGTTAGGTCAGTTAATACAAAGAAACAAAGTGTCCTACCACAATTACGCTGACGACACTCAGATCTATGTCTCACTGACTGCAGGAGAACATGGACCACTGGATTTGCTCCTTCACTGTATCCAACAGATCAGTGACTGGATGCAAAATAATTTCCTCCAGCTAAATGCAGACAAAACCGAAATCATTGTCTTTGGTCCCCAGAAACAAAGAGAGGGCGTCATTTGTCAACTTCAGTCTCTCTCCCTACTTCCTTCAGACAAGGTCAGAAATTTGGGGGTAATACTGGACTCAGACCTAAATTTCAATAGCCACATAAAATCAATAACATCAACAGCTTTTTACCATCTGAAGAACATTGCCAAAGTTAGAAATATAGTGTCCAGGGCAGACTTGGAGATTCTTGTCCATGCATTTGTCTCCAGCAGGCTAGACTACTGCAATGGCCTGCTTACAGGTCTGTCCAAACAGACCTGTAAGCAGCTGCAGTACATCCAAAATGCAGCAGCTAGAGTCCTGACAGGAACCAGGAAGTATGACCATATTAGTCCGGTCCTCAGGTCTCTGCACTGGCTTCCTGTGGCTCAAAGAATAGATTTTAAAACGGCTCTGCTTGTGTACAAGTCTCTCCATGGCCTTGCACCAGAATACATTAGTGACATGTTGGTGTCATATGAACCGGCCCGGACTCTGAGGAGCACAGGGACTGGCCTCCTGCTGGTGCCCAGAGTGAGAACCAAACATGGGGAGGCTGCGTTTCAGATCCATGCAGCTAAGATCTGGAACAATCTCCCTGAAAATGTGAGGGAGGCGTCTACTCTGTCAATGTTCAAATCCAGGTTAAAGACTGTTCTGTTTGCCTGTGCATATAACTGAAGGATTTTATCTCCATTTTTAATGCACTGCTGTCATTTATTTATTTTTTTAAATTTCTTGTGTAATTTTGAAAGTTTTAATGGTTTTATTCTTTTGTGTGATTTTAATGTTTTAATTGTGTTTTAATCTTTTGTGTGATTTTAATGTTTTAATTGTGATTCTGGTGTTTGTTTTATGTGATGATTTGTGATGTGGACTGTGAAGCGCTTTGTGTTGCCCTGTGTATGAAAGGCGCTCTACAAATAAACTTTGATTGATTGATTGATTGATACTTTACCCTACTCTACTCTACTCTACCCTTCTCTACTCTACTTTACCCTACTCTACTCTACTTAACCCTTCTCTACTCTACCCTACCCTACTCTACTCTACTCTACCCTTCTCTACTCTACTTTATCCTACTCTACTCTACTTTACCCTACTCTACTCTACTCTACCCTACTCTACTCTACTATACTATACTCTACCCTACTTTACCCTTCTCTACTCTACCCTACTCTACTCTACCCTACTCTACTCTACTCTACTCTACTCTACCCTACCCTACCCTTCTCTACTCTACTCTACTCTACCCTACTCTACTCTACCCCTTCTCTTCTCTACTCTACTCTACTCTACTCTACCCTTCTCTTCTCTACTCTACTCTAATCTACCCTACTCTACTCTACTTTACCCTATTCTACTCTACTCTACTCTACTCTACCCTACTCTACTCTACCCCTTCTCTTCTCTACTCTACTCTACTCTACTCTACTCTACTCTACCCTTCTCTTCTCTACTCTACTCTACCCTACTCTACTCTACTTTACCCTATTCTACTCTACTCTACTCTACTTTACCCTATTCTACTCTACTCTCCTCTACTCTACCCTACTCTACTCGACTCTACTCTTCTTTACCCTATTCTACTCTACTCTACTCTACCCTTCTCTTCTCTACTTTACTCTACTCTACTCTACTCTACCTTACTCTACTCTACCCTACTCTACTCTACTTTACCCTTCTCTACTCTACCCTACCCTACTCTACTCTTCCCTACTCTACTCTACTATACTTTTCTCTACTCTACCCTACTCTACTCTACTCTACTCTACTCTACCCTACTCTACTCTACTCTAATCTACTCTACTCTAAATGAGCATAGTCTGAGACCAGAGCGAGACCAGACAGAGACCAGAGACCAGAGAGAGACTAGAGAGAGACAAGAGAGACCAGAGAGAGACCAGAGAGAGACTAGAGAGAGACTAGAGAGAGAGAGACCAGAGAGAGACTAGAAAAAGACCAGAGAGTGACCAGAGAGACACCAGAGAGAGAGAGAGACCAGAGATGCCCAATACATAAGGTCTAAAGCACAGGTGTGTGTGGTTTGAATGTAAAGAAGGAATTGATTTTCTCTATGAACATGAGACAGAGGAAAGAGATAACATTTTTTGTTAGACTCTACCCTACCCTTCTCTACTCTACTCTACTCTAATCTACTTTACCCTACTCTACTCTACCCTACCCTACCCTACTCAACTCTACCCTTCTCTTCTCTACTCTACTCTACTCTATTCTACTCTACTCTACTCTACTGTACCCTTCTCTTCTCTTCTCTACTCTACTCTGCTCTACTCTACTCTACCCTTCTCTTCTCTACTCTACTCTACCCTTCTCTTTTCTACTCTACTCTACTCTACTCTACCCTTCTCTACTCTACTCTACCCTACTCTAGCCTACTCTACTCTACTCTACTCTACTCTACTCTACCCTACTCTACTCTACTCTGCTTTACCCTATTCTACTCTACTCTACCCTACTCTACTCTACCTTACTCTACTTTACCCTACTCTACTCTACTCTACTCTACCCTACTCTACTCTACTCTACCCTACTCTACTCTGCTCTGCTCTGCTATACTCTACTCTACTCTACTCTACTCTACTCTACTCTACCCTACTCTACTCTACTCTGCTCTGCTATACTCTACTCTACTCTACTCTACTCTACTCTACTCTACTCTACCCTACTCTGCTCTGCTCTACCCTACTCTACTCTACTCTACTCTACCCTACTCTACTCTACTCTACTCTACTCTACCCTACTCTACTCTACTCTGCTCTACTCTACTCTACTCTACCCTACTCTACTCTACTCTGCTCTGCTCTACTCTACTCTACCCTACTCTACTCTACTCTACTTTACCCTATTCTACTCTACTCTACTCTATTCTACTCTACTCTACTCTACTTTACCCTACTTTACTCTACTCTACTCTACCCTTCTCTACTCTACTTTACCCTACTCTACTCTACTTTACCCTTCTCTACTCTACCCTACCCTACTCTACCCTACTCTACTCTACTCTACCCTTCTCTACTCTACTTTATCCTACTCTACTCTACTTCACCCTACTCTACTCTACTCTACTCTACCCTACTCTACTATACTATACTCTACCCTACTCTACTTTACCCTTCTATACTCTACCCTACTCTACTCTACTCTACCCTACTCTACTCTACTCTACTCTACCCTACTCTACCCTACCCTACCCTTTTCTACTCTACTCTACTCTACTCTACTCTACTCTACTCTACTCTACCCTACTCTACTCTACCCCTTCTCTTCTCTACTCTACTCTACCCTTCTCTTCTCTACTCTACTCTACTCTACCCTACTCTACCCTACTCTACTCTACTTTACCCTATTCTACTCTACTCTACTTTACCCTATTCTACTCTACTCTACTCTACTCTACCCTACTCTACTCGACTCTACTCTACTTTACCCTATTCTACTCTACTCTACTCTACCCTTCTCTTCTCTACTTTACTCTACTCTACTCTACCCTACTCTACTATACCCTTCTCTACTCTACTCTACCTTACTCTACTCTACCCTACTCTACTCTACTTTACCCTTCTCTACTCTACCCTACCCTACTCTACTCTTCCCTACTATACTTTACTCTACTCTACCCTACTCTACTCTACTCTACTCTACCCTACTCTACTCTACTCTAATCTACTCTACTCTAAATGAGCATAGTCTGAGACCAGAGCGAGACCAGACAGAGACCAGAGACCAGAGAGAGACTAGAGAGAGACAAGAGAGACCAGAGAGAGACCAGAGAGAGACTAGAGAGAGACTAGAGAGAGAGAGACCAGAGAGAGACTAGAAAAAGACCAGAGAGTGACCAGAGAGACACCAGAGAGAGAGAGAGACCAGAGATGCCCAATACATAAGGTCTAAAGCACAGGTGTGTGTGGTTTGAATGTAAAGAAGGAATTGATTTTCTCTATGAACATGAGACAGAGGAAAGAGATAACCTTTTTTGTTAGACTCTACTCTACCCTTCTCTACTCTACTCTACTCTAATC
>OZ035843.1:5155236-5172736 GCA_964034765.1 Knipowitschia caucasica
CTTTATCCTACTCTACTCTACTTTACCCTACTCTACTCTACTCTACTCTACCCTACTCTACTCTACTATACTATACTCTACCCTACTTTACCCTTCTCTACTCTACCCTACTCTACTCTACTCTACCCTACTCTACTCTACTCTACTCTACCCTACTCTACCCTACCCTACCCTTCTCTACTCTACTCTACTCTACCCTACTCTACTCTACCCCTTCTCTTCTCTACTCTACTCTACTCTACTCTACTCTACTCTACCCTTCTCTTCTCTACTCTACTCTAATCTACCCTACTCTACTCTACTTTACCCTATTCTACTCTACTCTACTCTACTCTACCCTACTCTACTCTACCCCTTCTCTTCTCTACTCTACTCTACTCTACTCTACCCTTCTCTTCTCTACTCTACTCTACCCTACTCTACTCTACTTTACCCTATTCTACTCTACTCTACTCTACTTTACCCTATTCTACTCTACTCTACTCTACTCTACCCTACTCTACTCGACTCTACTCTACTCTACTTTACCCTATTCTACTCTACTCTACTCTACTCTACCCTTCTCTTCTCTACTTTACTCTACTCTACTCTACTCTACCCTACTCTACTATACCCTTCTCTACTCTACTCTACCTTACTCTACTCTACCCTACTCTACTCTACTTTACCCTTCTCTACTCTACCCTACCCTACTCTACTCTTCCCTACTCTACTCTACTATACTTTTCTCTACTCTACCCTACCCTACTCTACTCTACTCTACTCTACTCTACTCTAATCTACTCTACTCTAAATGAGCATAGTCTGAGACCAGAGCGAGACCAGACAGAGACCAGAGACCAGAGAGAGACTAGAGAGAGACAAGAGAGACCAGAGAGAGACCAGAGAGAGACTAGAGAGAGACTAGAGAGAGAGAGACCAGAGAGAGACTAGAAAAAGACCAGAGAGTGACCAGAGAGACACCAGAGAGAGAGAGAGACCAGAGATGCCCAATACATAAGGTCTAAAGCACAGGTGTGTGTGGTTTGAATGTAAAGAAGGAATTGATTTTCTCTATGAACATGAGACAGAGGAAAGAGATAACATTTTTTGTTAGACTCTACCCTACCCTTCTCTACTCTACTCTACTCTAATCTACTTTACCCTACTCTACTCTACCCTACCCTACCCTACTCAACTCTACCCTTCTCTTCTCTACTCTACTCTACTCTATTCTACTCTACTCTACTCTACTGTACCCTTCTCTTCTCTACTCTACTCTACTCTGCTCTACTCTACTCTACTCTACCCTTCTCTTCTCTACTCTACTCTACCCTTCTCTTTTCTACTCTACTCTACTCTACTCTACCCTTCTCTACTCTACTCTACCCTACTCTACTCTACTCTACTCTACTCTACTCTACCCTACTCTACTCTACTCTACTTTACCCTATTCTACTCTACTCTACCCTACTCTACTCTACCTTACTCTACTTTACCCTACTCTACTCTACTCTACTCTACCCTACTCTACTCTACTCTACCCTACTCTGCTCTGCTATACTCTACTCTACTCTACTCTACTCTACTCTACTCTACCCTAATCTACTCTACTCTGCTCTGCTATACTCTACTCTACTCTACTCTACTCTACTCTACCCTACTCTGCTCTGCTCTACCCTACTCTACTCTACTCTACTCTACACTACTCTACTCTACTCTACTCTACCCTACTCTACTCTACTCTGCTCTGCTATACTCTACTCTACTCTACCCTACTCTACTCTACTCTGCTCTGCTCTACTCTACTCTACCCTACTCTACTCTACTCTACTCTACTTTACCCTATTCTACTCTACTCTACTCTATTCTACTCTACTCTACTCTACTTTACCCTACTTTACTCTACTCTACTCTACCCTTCTCTACTCTACTTTACCCTACTCTACTCTACTTTACCCTTCTCTACTCTACCCTACCCTACTCTACCCTACTCTACTCTACTCTACCCTTCTCTACTCTACTTTATCCTACTCTACTCTACTTCACCCTACTCTACTCTACCCTACTCTACTATACTATACTCTACCCTACTCTACTCTACTTTACCCTTCTATACTCTACCCTACTCTACTCTACTCTACCCTACTCTACTCTACTCTACCCTACTCTACCCTACCCTACCCTTTTCTACTCTACTCTACTCTACTCTACCCTACTCTACTCTACCCCTTCTCTTCTCTACCCTTCTCTTCTCTACTCTACTCTACTCTACTCTACCCTACTCTACCCTACTCTACTCTACTTTACCCTATTCTACTCTACTCTACTCTACTTTACCCTATTCTACTCTACTCTACCCTACTCTACTCGACTCTACTCTACTCTACTTTACCCTATTCTACTCTACTCTACTCTACCCTTCTCTTCTCTACTTTACTCTACTCTACTCTACCCTACTCTACTATACCCTTCTCTACTCTACTCTACCTTACTCTACTCTACCCTACTCTACTCTACTTTACCCTTCTCTACTCTACCCTACCCTACTCTACTCTTCCCTACTATACTTTACTCTACTCTACCCTACTCTACTCTACTCTACTCTACCCTACTCTACTCTACTCTAATCTACTCTACTCTAAATGAGCATAGTCTGAGACCAGAGCGAGACCAGACAGAGACCAGAGAGAGACTAGAGAGAGACAAGAGAGACCAGAGAGAGACCAGAGAGAGACTAGAGAGAGACTAGAGAGAGAGAGACCAGAGAGAGACTAGAAAAAGACCAGAGAGTGACCAGAGAGACACCAGAGAGAGAGAGAGACCAGAGATGCCCAATACATAAGGTCTAAAGCACAGGTGTGTGTGGTTTGAATGTAAAGAAGGAATTGATTTTCTCTATGAACATGAGACAGAGGAAAGAGATAACCTTTTTTGTTAGACTCTACTCTACCCTTCTCTACTCTACTCTACTCTAATCTACTTTACCCTACTCTACTCTACCCTACCCTACCCTACTCAACTCTACCCTTCTCTTCTCTACTCTACTCTACTCTATTCTACTCTACTCTACTCTACTGTACCCTTCTCTTCTCTACTGTACTCTGCTCTGCTCTACTCTACTTTACTCTACCCTTCTCTTCTCTACTCTACTCTACTCTACCCTTCTCTTTTCTACTCTACTCTACTCTACTCTACTCTACTCTACTCTACCCTACTCTACCCTACTCTACTCTACTCTACTCTACCCTACTCTACTCTACTCTACTTTACCCTATTCTACTCTACTCTACCCTACTCTACTCTACCTTACTCTACTTTACCCTACTCTACTCTACTCTACTCTACCCTACTCTACTCTGCTCTGCTCTACTCTACCCTACTCTACTCTACTCTACCCTACCCTACCCCACCCTACTCTATTCTACTCTACTCTACTCTACCCTACTCTACTCTACTCTACTCTACCCTATTCTACTCTACTCTACTCTACTCTACTCTATTCTACTCTACTCTACCCCTTCTCTTCTCTACTCTACTCTACTCTATCCTTCTCTTCTCTACTCTACTCTACTCTTCTCTACTCTACTCTACCCTACTCTACTCTACTCTACTTTACCCTATTCTACTCTACTCTACTCTACTTTACCCTATTCTACTCTACTCTACTCTACTCTACTCTACCCTTCTCTACTCTACTCTACTCTACTCTACCCTACTCTACTCTACTTTACCCTATTCTACTCTACTCTACTTTACCCTATTCTACTCTACTCTACCCTACTCTACTCTACTCTACTCTACTTTACCCTATTCTACTCTACTCTACCCTTCTCTACTTTACTCTACTCTACTCTACTCTACCCTACTCTACTATACCCTTCTCTACTCTACTCTACCTTACTCTACTCTACCCTACTCTACTCTACTTTACCCTTCTCTACTCTACCCTACCCTACTCTACTCTTCCCTACTCTACTTTACTCTACTCTACCCTACTCTACTTTACCCTATTCTACTCTACTCTACTCTACCCTACTCTACTCTACCCCTTCTCTTCTCTACTCTACTCTACTCTACCCTTCTCTTCTCTACTCTTCTCTACTCTACCCTACTCTACTCTACCCTACTCTACTCTACTTTACCCTATTCTACTCTACTCTACTTTACCCTACTCTACTCTACTCTACTCTACTCTACTCTACCCTTCTCTACTCTACTCTACTCTACTCTACCCTACTCTACTCTACTTTACCCTATTCTACTCTACTCTACTCTACTTTACCCTATTCTACTCTACTCTACTCTACCCTAGTCTACTAGGGGGTAGAGTAGGGTAGAGTAGAGTTTACCCTAGAGTAGAGTAGAGTAGAGTAGAGTAGAGTAGAGTAGAGTAGTAGAAGGGTAGAGTAGAGTACCCTAGAGTAGAGTAGAGTAGAGTAGAGTAGAGTACTAGTAGGGTAGGGTAGAGTAGGGTAGAGTAGAGTAGAGAAGGGTAGAGTAGAGTAGAGTAGAGTAGAAAAGAGAAGAGAAGGGTAGAGTAGAGTAGAGTAGAGTAGAGTAGAGCAGAGTAGAGTGGAGAAGAGAAGGGTACAGTAGAGTAGAGTAGAGTAGAATAGAGTAGAGTAGAGTAGAGAAGAGAAGGGTAGAGTAGAGTAGGGTAGGGTAGGGTAGAGTAGAGTAGGGTAAAGTAGATTAGAGTAGAGTAGAGTAGGGTAAAGTAGATTAGAGTAGAGTAGAGTAGGGTAGAGTAGAGTCTAACAAAAAAGGTTCTCTCTTTCCTCTGTCTCATGTTCATAGAGAAAATCAATTCCTTCTTTACATTCAAACTACACACACCTGTGCTTTAGACCTTTTGTATTGGGCATCTCTGGTCTCTCTCTCTCTCTGGTCTCTCTCTGGTCTCTCTCTGGTCTCTCTCTAGTCTCTCTCTGGTGTCTCTCTGGTCACTCTCTGGTCTTTCTCTAGTCTCTCTCTGGTCTCTCTCTCTCTAGTCTCTCTCTAGTCTCTCTATGGCCTCTGGTCTCTCTCTCTCTTGTCTCTCTCTAGTCTCTCTCTGGTCTCTGTCTGGTCTCGCTCTGGTCTCAGACTATGCTAATTTAGAGTAGAGTAGATTAGAGTAGAGTAGAGTAGAGTAGAGTAGAGTAGGGTAGAGTAGAGTAGAGTAGAGTAGAGTAGAGTAGAGTAGAGTAGAGTAGAGTAGAGTAGAGTAGAGTAGGGTAGGGTAGAGTAGAGTAGAGTAGAGTAGAGAAGAGAAGGGTAGAGTAGAGTAGAGTAGAGTAGAGTAGGGTAGAGTAGGGTAGAGTAGAGTAGAGTAGAGTAGAGTAGAGTAGAGTAGAGTAGGGTAGAGTAGGGTAGAGTAGAGTAGAGTAGAGTAGAATAGGGTAGAGTAGGGTAGAGTAAAGTAGAGTAGAGTAGCGTAGAGTAGGGTAGAGTAGAGTAAAGTAGAGTAGAGTAGAGTAGAGGTGGGTAGAGTAGAGTAGAGTAGAGTAGGGTAGAGTAGAGTAGAGTAGAGTAGGGTAGAGTAGAGTAGAGTAGAGTAGGGTAGAGTAGAGTAGAGAAGGGTAGAGTAGAGTAGGGTAGGGTAGGGTAGGGTAGAGTAGAGTAGGTTAAAGTAGAGTAGAGTAGAGTAGGGTAAAGTAGAGTAGAGTAGAGTAGGGTATAGTAGAGTAGAATAGGGTAGAGTAGAGTAGAGTAGAGTAGAATAGGATAAAGTAGAGTAGAGTAGAGTAGGGTAGAGTAGAGTAGAGAAGAGAAGAGAAGGGTAGAGTAGAGTAGGGTAGGGTAGAGTAGAGTAGAGTAGAGTAGAGTAGAGTAGAGTAGAGAGAAGGGTAGAGTAGAGTAGAGTAGGGTAGAGTAGAGTAGAGTAGAGTAGAGTAGAGTACAGTAGGGTAGGGTAGAGTAGGGTAGAGTAGAGTAGAGAAGGGTAGAGTAGAGTAGAGTAGAGTAGAAAAGAGAAGGGTAGAGTAGAGTAGAGTAGAGTAGAGTAGAGCAGAGTAGAGTGGAGAAGAGAAGGGTACAGTAGAGTAGAGTAGAGTAGAATAGAGTAGAGTAGAGTAGAGAAGAGAAGGGTAGAGTAGAGTAGGGTAGGGTAGAGTAGAGTAGAGTAGAGTAGAGTAGAGTAGAGTAGAGTAGATTAGAGTAGAGTAGAGTAGGGTAGAGTAGAGTCTAACAAAAAAGGTTCTCTCTTTCCTCTGTCTCATGTTCATAGAGAAAATCAATTCCTTCTTTACATTCAAACTACACACACCTGTGCTTTAGACCTTATGTATTGGGCATCTCTGGTCTCTCTCTCTCTCTGGTCTCTCTCTGGTCTCTCTCTGGTCTCTCTCTAGTCTCTCTCTGGTGTCTCTCTGGTCACTCTCTGGTCTTTCTCTAGTCTCTCTCTGGTCTCTCTCTCTCTAGTCTCTCTCTAGTCTCTCTATGGCCTCTGGTCTCTCTCTCTCTTGTCTCTCTCTAGTCTCTCTCTGGTCTCTGTCTGGTCTCGCTCTGGTCTCAGACTATGCTAATTTAGAGTAGAGTAGATTAGAGTAGAGTAGAGTAGGGTAGAGTAGAGTAGTGTAGAGTAGAGTAGGGTAGAGTAGAGTAAAGTAGAGTAGAGTAGAGTAGGGAAGAGTAGAGTAGGGTAGGGTAGAGTAGAGAAGGGTAAAGTAGAGTAGAGTAGGGTAGAGTAGAGTAAGGTAGAGTAGAGTCGAGAAGGGTATAGTAGAGTAGGGTAGAGTAGAGTAGAGTAGAGCAAAGTAGAGAAGAGAAGGGTAGAGTAGAGTAGAATAGGGTAAAGTAGAGTAGAGTAGAGTAGAGTAGGGTAGAGTAGAGTAGAGTAGAGTAGAGTAGAGTAGAATAGGGTAAAGTAGAGTAGAGTAGAGTAGAATAGGGTAGAGTAGAGTAGAGTAGAGTAGAGAAGAGAAGGGTAGAGTAGAGTAGAGTAGAGTAGAGTAGAGAAGAGAAGGGGTAGAGTAGAGTAGGGTAGAGTAGAGTAGAGTAGAATAGGGTAAAGTAGAGTAGAGTAGGGTAGAGTAGAGTAGAGAAGGGTAGAGTAGAGTAGAGTAGAGTAGAGTAGAGAAGAGAAGAATAGAGTAGAGTAGAGTAGGGTAGAGTAGAGTAGAGTACAGTAGAATAGGGTAAAGTAGAGTAGAGTAGAGTAGAGTAGAGTAGAGTAGAGTAGAGTAGAGTAGGGTAGAGTAGAGTAGAGTAGAGTAGAATAGGGTAAAGTAGAGTAGAGTAGAATAGGGTAAAGTAGAATAGAGTATGGTAGAGTAGAGAAGAGAAGGGTAGAGTAGAGTAGAGTAGAGTAGAGAAGAGAAGGGGTAGAGTAGAGTAGGGTAGAGTAGAGTAGAGTAGAATAGGATAAAGTAGACTAGAGTAGAGTAGAGTAGGGTAGAGTAGAGTAGAGTAGAGTAGAGTAGAGTAGAGTAGAGTAGAGTAGAGTGGAGTAGGGTAGAGTAGAGTAGAGTAGAGTAGAGTAGGGTAGAGTAGAGTAGAGTAGAATAGGGTAAAGTAGAGTAGAGTAGAGAAGAGAAGGGTAGAGTAGAGTAGAGTAGAGTAGAGAAGAGAAGGGTAGAGTAGAGTAGGGTAGGGTAGTTTAGAGTAGGGTAGAGTAGAGTAGAGTAGAATAGGGTAAAGTAGAGTAGAGTAGAGTAGGGTAGAGTAGAGTAGAGAAGAGAAGAGAAGGGTAGAGTAGAGTAGGGTAGGGTAGAGTAGAGTAGAGTAGAGTAGAGTAGAGTAGAGTAGAGTAGAGAAGGGTAGAGTAGAGTAGAGTAGGGTAGAGTAGAGTAGAGTAGAGTAGAGTAGAGTACAGTAGGGTAGGGTAGAGTAGGGTAGAGTAGAGTAGAGAAGGGTAGAGTAGAGTAGAGTAGAGTAGAAAAGAGAAGGGTAGAGTAGAGTAGAGTAGAGTAGAGTAGAGCAGAGTAGAGTGGAGAAGAGTAGGGTACAGTAGAGTAGAGTAGAGTAGAATAGAGTAGAGTAGAGTAGAGAAGAGAAGGGTAGAGTAGAGTAGGGTAGGGTAGGGTAGAGTAGAGTAGGGTAAAGTAGATTAGAGTAGAGTAGAGTAGGGTAAAGTAGATTAGAGTAGAGTAGAGTAGGGTAGAGTAGAGTCTAACAAAAAAGGTTCTCTCTTTCCTCTGTCTCATGTTCATAGAGAAAATCAATTCCTTCTTTACATTCAAACTACACACACCTGTGCTTTAGACCTTATGTATTGGGCATCTCTGGTCTCTCTCTCTCTCTCTGGTCTCTCTCTGGTCTCTCTCTGGTCTCTCTCTAGTCTCTCTCTGGTGTCTCTCTGGTCACTCTCTGGTCTTTCTCTAGTCTCTCTCTGGTCTCTCTCTCTCTAGTCTCTCTCTAGTCTCTCTATGGCCTCTGGTCTCTCTCTCTCTTGTCTCTCTCTAGTCTCTCTCTGGTCTCTGTCTGGTCTCGCTCTGGTCTCAGACTATGCTAATTTAGAGTAGAGTAGATTAGAGTAGAGTAGAGTAGAGTAGGTAGAGAGTAGAGTAGTGTAGAGTAGAGTAGGGTAGAGTAGAGTAAAGTAGAGTAGAGTAGAGTAGGGAAGAGTAGAGTAGGGTAGGGTAGAGTAGAGAAGGGTAAAGTAGAGTAGAGTAGGGTAGAGTAGAGTAAGGTAGAGTAGAGTCGAGAAGGGTATAGTAGAGTAGGGTAGAGTAGAGTAGAGTAGAGCAAAGTAGAGAAGAGAAGGGTAGAGTAGAGTAGAATAGGGTAAAGTAGAGTAGAGTAGAGTAGAGTAGGGTAGAGTAGAGTAGAGTAGAGTAGAGTAGAATAGGGTAAAGTAGAGTAGAGTAGAGTAGAATAGGGTAGAGTAGAGTAGAGTAGAGTAGAGAAGAGAAGGGTAGAGTAGAGTAGAGTAGAGTAGAGAAGAGGGGTAGAGTAGAGTAGGGTAGAGTAGAGTAGAGTAGAGTAGAATAGGGTAAAGTAGAGTAGAGTAGGGTAGAGTAGAGTAGAGAAGGGTAGAGTAGAGTAGAGTAGAGTAGAGTAGAGAAGAGAAGAATAGAGTAGAGTAGAGTAGGGTAGAGTAGAGTAGAGTACAGTAGAATAGGGTAAAGTAGAGTAGAGTAGAGTAGAGTAGAGTAGAGTAGAGTAGGGTAGAGTAGAGTAGAGTAGAGTAGAATAGGGTAAAGTAGAGTAGAGTAGAATAGGGTAAAGTAGAATAGAGTATGGTAGAGTAGAGAAGAGAAGGGTAGAGTAGAGTAGAGTAGAGAAGAGAAGGGGTAGAGTAGAGTAGGGTAGAGTAGAGTAGAGTAGAATAGGATAAAGTAGACTAGAGTAGAGTAGAGTAGGGTAGAGTAGAGTAGAGTAGAGTAGAGTAGAGTAGAGTAGGGTAGGGTAGAGTAGAGTAGAGTAGAGTAGAGTAGAGTAGAGTGGAGTAGGGTAGAGTAGAGTAGAGTAGAGTAGAGTAGAGTAGAGTAGGGTAGAGTAGAGTAGAGTAGAATAGGGTAAAGTAGAGTAGAGTAGAGAAGAGAAGGGTAGAGTAGAGTAGAGTAGAGTAGAGAAGAGAAGGGTAGAGTAGAGTAGGGTAGGGTAGTTTAGAGTAGGGTAGAGTAGAGTAGAGTAGAATAGGGTAAAGTAGAGTAGAGTAGAGTAGAGTAGAGTAGAGTAGGGTAGAGTAGGGTAGAGTAGAGTAGAGTAGAGTAGAGTAGAGTAGAGTAGGGTAGAGTAGAGTAGAATAGGGTAAAGTAGAGTAAGGTAGAGTAGAGTAAAGTAGAGTAGAATAGGGTAAAGTAGAGTAGAGTAGAGTAGAGTAGAATAGGGAAAAGTAGAGTAGAGTAGGGTAGAGTAGAGTAGAGTAGAGTAGAGTAGAGTAGAGTAGAGTAGAGAAGGGTAGAGTAGAGGCGAGTAGAGTAGAGTAGAGTAGAGAAGAGAAGGGTAGCGTAGAGTAGGGTAGGGTAGAGTAGAGTAGGGTAGAGTAGATTAGAGTAGAGTAGAGTAGAGTAGAGAAGAGAAGGGTAGCGTAGAGTAGGGTAGGGTAGAGTAGAGTAGGGTAGAGTAGATTAGAGTAGAGTAGAGTAGAGAAGAGAAGGGTAGCGTAGAGTAGGGTAGGGTAGAGTAGAGTAGGGTAGAGTAGATTAGAGTAGAGTAGAGTAGAGTAGAGAAGGGTAGCGTAGAGTAGGGTAGGGTAGGGTAGAGTAGATTAGAGTAGAGTAGAGAAGGGTAGAGTAGAGTCTAACAAAAAAGGTTCTCTCTTTCCTCTGTCTCATGTTCATTGAGAAAATCAATTCCTTCTTTACATTCAAACCACACACACCTGTGCTTTAGACCTTATGTATTGGGCATTTCTGGTCTCTCTCTCTCTCTCTGGTCTCTCTCTGGTCTCTCTCTCTCTCTGGTCTCTCTCTGGACTCTCTCTGGTCTCTCTCTAGTCTCTCTCTGGTCTCTGGTCTCTCTCTGGTCTCTCTCTCTCTCTGGTCTCGCTCTGGTCTCTCTCTCTCTAGTCTCTCTCTGGTCTCTCTCTCTCTCTGGTCTCTCTCTTTCTAGTCTCTCTCTAGTCTCTCTCTAGTCTCGCTCTGGTCTCTCTCTCTCTAGTCTCTCTCTGGTCTCGCTCTGGTCTCAGACTATGCTCATTTGAACATACAGTGTTTTCATTAGATCTCTGTAACAATAAAGGAGTGGTGCTGGACAAGGACAAAAAGCAGCAGGAGACCGTAACGAGCCCGACGACCTCAGAGGGAACATCTTTCTGCTGTTTTTACTTTTAAATCCAGTTTCCAATTTACTCTTATCATGTGGAAAACCTGTGAATATCTGCCTCTTTTGGCTCACGGTGGATTTACACTGAACCTGTACATAGCGGACCATGCTAACCTGTAATGTAGCCCAATAAGGAAGTGCTCGTGGACGAAGTTTGTATAGTATGAAGGTTTTTTGTGTTTTTATTATCAACACTTTTTTTTGCTTTTGAATTCTATAAACTGTAAATGAATAAAAAAGTATTCAGTGTAACTAAATTCAATGTTTTAAAATTCTGTGTCCAAAAATGTGTTGCTTTGTTTTTCGCTGCTTGAAATGTCATGCTTGATTTCCGGGTAAATGATAGAAAAGCAGAACACGACTTGTTCATCTGAACATGGCGTCTTCAGAAAACCAGTGGTTTGTGTGTTACATTCTCGGTATGTAACACACAAACCACTCCTGTTTGTACTTTCTGAACATGTTTTTACCTTAGCTCATCATCAGCTAGCTCCGTGCAGGTGACTTCTCCGTTTTTGCGATTCCCCAAAGCTAATCTTCGCTAATGCTAAGCTGAAATGAAACGCAGGAAAGCCGAGTACATGGGGGTTTGTGGTTCTTGTGTGACGTACGTACTTTGTTCCCAATTTCAATATGTATATTATTCTAGCAGTGCAGCGAGGACCAGATTATTAAATTAGTCAGAAACCTGCTGACTGTTTTAGAGACAGAGCATGCTGAGGGGTTGTTGTTCATTATGTTGTTCGTTTTTATGTATCTAGACCTCCAATAATTATTCTATCTTTACTCTTACATTTTGACATCTTAGTGAAACCAAGATGGAATGAAGGATCGGTTCTTTGGGGAGAAAACAAACCCACGGATTCAATATTAATGCGACAGAGAGGAATCAGACTGATAGATATGGTTTTATTGAGTATATTTGTAAATCCCACTCTACCTCCTGTTAAAGACTGAGAATGTATTTACATTTACTGTTGATATAACATGTTATGTTCATGTGTGTGTTTGTAAAGGCATCGTACTTCAGCTCCTCCTCAGAGCGTCTGTTTCTACTACTGTGTATTTGTATTCATTAATTTGACTGGGACAGTACATTTATATGAACATATGTCGACATGTCTGATTGTAACAAAAGGCTCATTTTTATCCCAGAAGAAACGGCTCTGTTTAAATTAATGATTTTTTGTGTGAATTTCTTTTCCAGAGGCATCATTTCTTTCCCATGTCCATCACCTCCAGCTCCTGTGGATTACGATATAAACTACAACGACCAATATGTTCATTTGTTTTATTAATTACAAGTCATGGATAGTTAGAACACAGCTCTCATTTTCTGAAGACATACTGTAAATGCAGCAGCAGCAGTAACAGCAGCAGCAGTAACAGCAGTAAAAGCAGCAGTAACAGCAGCAGCAGCAGCAGCAGCAGTAACAGCAGCAGCAGTAACAGCAGCAGCAGCAGTAACAGCAGTAACAGCAGCAGTAACAGCAGCAGCAGCAGCAGCAGCAGTAACAGCAGCAGCAGCAGTAACAGCAGCAGCAGCAGCAGCAGTAACAGCAGTAACAGCAGTAACAGCAGCAGCAGTAACAGCAGCAGTAACAGTAGGAGCAGCAGCAGCAGCAGTAACAGCAGTAACAGCAGTAACAGCAGCAGCAGTAACAGCAGCAGTAACAACAGCAGGAGCAGCAGCAGCAGCAGTAACAGCAGCAGCAGCAGTAACAGCAGTAACAGCAGTAACAGCAGCAGTAACAACAGCAGGAGCAGCAGTAACAGCAGCAGTAACAGCAGCAGTAGCAGCAGCAGCAGCAGTAACAGCAGCAGCAGGTGTCAGGACGTCTGCCTCTGACTGTCTTTTCTACGGTGGACTCATCACAACCTGAAATAAGTTGAAATAACACACAAAGAACTAAATCATAAATAATTATGATTTAGTTCTTTGTGTGTCATGAAAGGTGATGAGTTTGTTTTATCCAACCACACGATCAGTGAGAAACATGTTTGATAGCTTTTATTTAAGTACTTCTAATCTTAAATAGATTTAAGCCATTAACTCAGACATGATCAGGTCTGTTGGATTTCAAGAGGAGCTTGTGCTCAAAGTAAGTACTCATGACCTTAAATCTGGTCTGTAAGTTCAAGTCCACGCGTCTTCTGTGTCCAGCTTCATGTTCACAGATGTCGCCCCGCCTTTTTGGGTTTTCATAATTACTTCCACAGTTAAGACTGTTAGCATAAGGGAGCTCTCAAAATGACTCCCAGCGCATGATGCTCCATTCCGGGCATCAGGGCAGTTCTACACCTGTGGTTAGCGTGTTAGCATTGGAGCTCAAGGCTGGACAAAAAGTCAGAAAAAATCCTGTTTAATCACCAAACAGACCTCAGATATGACAATAGAGGAAGCTATTTCCACCTCAAATTATTGCAATCGTATTACAAATCCAGATATGACCATATAAGGACTGACCAATCACATGCCTTCATTTATGAGGCAAACTCCAGCTCGCCATGACAACTTAGAACAAAGGCCAGAGACCAGAGAGAGACCAGAGAGAGACCAGAGAGAGACAAGAGAGAGAGACCAGAGAGAGACCTGAGAGAGACCAGAGAGAGACCAGAGAGAGACCCAAGAGATGTGGGAGAGAGACCAGAGAGAGACCAGAGAGAGACCAGAGAGAGACCAGAGAGAGACCAGAGAGAGACCAGAGAAAGACCTGAGAGAGACCAGAGAGAGACCAGAGAGAGACCAGAGAGAGACCAGAGAGAGACCTGAGAGAGACCAGAGAGAGACCAGAGAGAGACAAGAGAGAGAGACCAGAGAGAGACCTGAGAGAGACCAGAGAGAGACCAGAGAGAGACCAGAGAGAGACCCAAGAGATGTGGGAGAGAGACCAGAGAGAGAGACCAGAGAGAGACCAGAGAGAGACCAGAGAGAGACCCAAGAGATGTGGGAGAGAGACCAGAGAGAGAGACCAGAGAGAGAGACCAGAGAGAGACCAGAGAGAGACCAGAGAGAGAGACCAGTGAGAGACCAGAGAGAGAGACCAGAGAGAGACCAGAGAGAGACCAGGGAGAGACCAGAGAGAGAGACCCCAGAGATGTGGGAGAGAGACCAGAGAGAGAGACCAGAGAGAGAGACCAGAGAGAGAGACCAGAGAGATAGATAGACCTTTAGACCAGGGAGAGACCAGAGAGAGAGACCAGAGAGAGAGACCACAGAGAGACCAGGGAGAGACCAGAGAGAGAGACCAGTGAGAGACCAGAGAGAGAGACCAGAGAGCGACCAGAGAGAGAGACCAGAGAGAGAGACCAGTGAGAGACCAGAGAGAGAGACCAGAGAGCGACCAGAGAGAGAGACCAGAGAGAGAGAGACCAGAGAGAGAGACCAGGGAGAGACCAGAGAGAGAGACCAGAGATGTGGGAGAGAGACCATCCCAATGTAAGTCAGTAGAAGCCAGAGGGAGTTGGAGAACAGTTGAAACACCAGACCTTTATCTTTTTGTCCGAGATCAGACATACAGTATTTCACATTCTTCAACTTGAAAGTGAGTCATGTTTCGGGACAAAAATAACAGATGATGTTAAATATCAAACATTTACACTGGTCTGATGGCGCCCTCTGCTGGATGTGGTGTGCAATGACATGTGTGTGCGCGTCTGTGTGTGTGTATGTGCGTGTATAGGAGTGTGTGAGTGTATGAATGTGTGCATGTGTGCACTTGTTTTCAACTCCTAGTGGGTTCCATAACCTGAGATTCCACTCACGTCATGGGGACTGGTTTTACGTGGTGGGGCCCGAACACAGGACCCCACTGGTCCAAGCTTAATAATCAATGGGTAATGCTTTTCTAACGGTCCTTATGCAGTCTCTGTAAAAATATGGAAAGGACCCCTGGAGGTTTACTTTCCTGAAAAAAGTGTGTTCTGTGTAGGAACCCTGGTGGTGGGTTGCGGAATATCAAGGAGGGGCACACTGGGGCAATTTCAGTCCAGCAGGCTGGAGCCAATCATGGAGCAGCACAACAGAGGAAGTCAGGTGTCAGGCTAGAAAAGGTGCAAGTGTGTGGTTCATTAGGCTGCAGCCAATCACAGAGCAGCACACTGAAGCGCACGCTTACAACCCACTGGTAAGTGCTGACTACAAGTCATGACTTCAAATTGTTATATAGAATTATTACAAATTATTTGTTGTTTGTGCAGCTTAGTCAAGAGTCCCTAATTGATGAAGTCGACTCAGATTCTGACGATTTAACTGTCAAGAAGAAACCTGTAAAGTATTTTTCATTTCATTTTATTTCTTTCGAGCCCATGACATTACACATTTGTTTACAACAAGCATCCCGCAACATAGCACAAGAACAGAACATGATTCACTAATGCTCCTGTGCACTGAAGAAAAAAAATAAAATAAAATAAAACCACCTATTACATATTCACAAAGGCCTTGTAGTTCATAAGCACACTCCAAGAGCTCGAAATGGAGTGGGAAGAAGAAAAAACTTATAAACTCCCACCCCATGTATATTATGATAAATCATAATGTTTCATAAAAATAATAATTCATCCAATTCGCATCACATTTGAATGATACGCCGCAGCGGGCTCAGCACCTCACCCCGACCGGTCCCAGAGACAACGAGCAGCACCATAGCAGCAGACAAACTGTGCAGAGGATGATCCCGGCAGCACACACCAGCCCTCCACAGCCATGCCCCGAGTCATGGCTGTGTATGGAAAAAGAAAAAATCAAAAACAATTTTCTTCAAGACTCGGAAAGTGACGAACCAAAGGCAAATAAGATTGTTATCATGCAGCTGCAAAAGAAGAAAAATGGGGGGCGAGTTTATAGCAAGAGACACTTCTGCCTCTACTGTTCAATGTCCTGCCACAAAATGTCCCGTCATTTGACTAGAAAACATGGAAATGAAAGTGACGTAGCCAGAGCATTGGCTCTACCTGTGAAATCTAAAGCACGTAAACTTCAGTTTGATTTGATCAGGAATAGTGGAAACCGTGAGCACAATTTTGAGGTTTTAAAGGCCGGCATTGGAACTTTAGTCCCAGCTAAACAGCCAAATTGCCCAGTTAAATCCAGTGAGCTGTGGTCTTTAATTTGGGCAATGCATCAGGATGAGGTCACGGGTGTTGTCAAAGCAGAAAAGGGGATTCTGAGACTCGGAGAGCACCTGTACTTAAAACACGGGCATGATAAGACTAAGCATGATTACATTAGGCAGAAAATGAGAGAAGTCGGTAGGTTAATTAACAAAGCAAAAACTGCAGGGAAACTGAAAACAATTAAGGATTTCTTTATTCCTTCCAACTTTAACCATGTGATTGATGCAGTCAGGTCTGTGGCTGGATATGATGAGGAAACAAATCAATACAAGACTCCATCCTTGGCCCTCAAACTCGGCCATAGCCTCAGAAAGCTAGCAGATATTCTTGAATGTGACTCAAAAATGGAGCATTGTGTTGATGAACTATTTATTAAAAACCTCCAACGAAGCCGGCTGCTTTTTGAGAAGAGGTGGGACGTCTGTGTTTCTTCTGCTGCCCTACAGACCCTCCGGCAAGCCAAGTGGAACACTCCGGACCTGCTCCCTCTGACTGAGGACGTTAGAGCCATGCATGCACATATTGAGGTATGTCGACCTGAATATGTGCAAACCCTAATAAGTGAGCCAACGTCTAAGCATTGGTCTAAACTGGCAGTTTTGACTCTTTGTGAGGTCATTATTTTCAATCGAAGAAGGGAAGGTGAGGGTTCAAAGATGCCACTGACAGCCTTGACCTTAAGAAGTAAGACTGGGATCCATTCTGACATTGCTCTGGGACTGTCCCAACTTGAGAAAAAGCTGTGTCAGCATTTTCAACGCATTTAAATTAAAGGGAAAAGAAGTCGGAAAGTGCCGGTTCTTTTGACTCCTGAAATGATTGCTTCGATGGAGGTGCTGGTGGAGAACAGAAGGGCCTGTTCCATCTCTGACCATAACCCATACTTCTTTTCCCGCCCGGGCGCAGACACCCACATCAGGGGATCAGACTCCCTACGCCAGGTAGCCAAAGAATGTGGTGCGGTGCATCCAGAGATGCTATCCTCAACCAAACTTAGAAAGCACATAGCTACTATGTCTACAGTTCTCAATATGAAAGAGAATGAAATGGACATACTAGCCAACTTCCTCGGCCATGACATTCGCATCCACAGGCAATATTACAGACTACCAGAGGGGACACTGGAGCTGGCCAAAATCAGCAAAGTGTTGATGGCCATGGAGCAGGGAAGAGTGACGGAATTCAAAGGAAAGAGCCTCGACCAGATACAAATTGAGCCTGAAGGTAATTCTTGATATTATTAAAATATGTAGAAAACAGTGAAAAATAATCCGCACAGCTATGTAGCTCCCAAAAACAGTGTAATTTATTTACATACATATATACATTTGTGTGGTATGTAAATAAATTACACTGTTTTTGGGAGCTACATAGCTGTGCGGATTATTTTTCACTGTTTTCTACGTCTTGCATTTTTTAATCCAGCACGCCAGCTCAGATTACAGGGATGTGCGGCCTTATTTGACATTTTCTTCTATTATTAAAATATGTGTAATTTTTTTCCCCTAAAGGCCACTTGTATTTTTATTTTCTGTGCGACAGGGAGAGCAGTAGAGATCCTCTCACAAACGGACGGGCTAAAAGAAACTTCAAGCGGAGAACCTTCAACCATTCATCCAGATGCACCCCATGGTAGTGGCAGTGCCCCTTCTGGTAAGTGTACCAGGTGGGGGATTACAGCCAGGCTGCTTGGTCCTAACCCTGGGAG
>OZ035843.1:5177736-5180236 GCA_964034765.1 Knipowitschia caucasica
TGGGACTCTGAGGAGCACAGGGACTGGCCTCCTGCTGGGACTCTGAGGAGCACAGGGACTGGACTCCTGCTGGGACTCTGAGGAGCACAGGGACTGGCCTCCTGCTGGGACTCTGAGGAGCACAGGGACTGGCCTCCTGCTGGGACTCTGAGGAGCACAGGGACTGGCCTCCTGCTGGGACTCTGAGGAGCACAGGGACTGGCCTCCTGCTGGGACTCTGAGGAGCACAGGGACTGGACTCCTGCTGGGACTCTGAGGAGCACAGGGACTGGTCTAAAGAGCCTGACGAGCAGAATCAGGACTAATTGCCTAAGCCCTAAGACAAACAGATCACACACATCAGTGAGAGAGAGAGGAACATAAAGAGAGAGAGGAACATAAAGAGAGAGAGGAACATAAAGAGAGAGAGGAACATAAAGAGAGAGAGTATCAAAAGCAGAAAAAATGTCAATGTGTGCAGAGCGCGGAGAGAACAGGATTAATCTGAGAATAAGACCAGAGACATTTACAGCAGAACATAATAGCATAAAGAGAGACCAGAGAGAGAGCGAGAGAGACCAGAGAGAGAGAGAGACACCAGAGAGAGAGAGAGACCAGAGAGAGAGAGAGAGACACCAGAGAGAGAGAAAGAGAGACCAGAGAGAGAGCGAGAGAGAGACCAGACAGAGAGATCAGAGAGAGAGACCAGAGAGAGAGACCAGAGAGAGAGCGAGAGAGACCAGAGAGAGAGACCAGAGAGAGAGACCAGAGAGAGAGCGAGAGAGACCAGAGAGAGAGCGAGAGACACCAGAGAGAGAGAGAGATCAGAGAGAGAGAGAGAGACACCAGAGAGAGAGAAAGAGAGACCAGAGAGAGAGAGACCAGAGAGAGCGAGAGAGACCAGAGAGAGAGACCAGAGAGAGACAAGAGAGAGACCAGAGAGAGCGAGAGAGAGAGACCAGAGAGAGAGACCAGAGTGAGAGAGAGAGACCAGAGAGAGACCAGAGAGAGACCAGAGCGAGAGACCAGAGAGAGACTAGAGACTGACCCATGCCTACTACTGGGCCTAGACTAAGGCTGTATATTAGGAGTGGACTGACCGAGTGTGACATCACCATATCGTTAGCTGAGATTGATTTGAACATAAGGGTTAGAGGAAACTTCACCATGAGCACTTCCCTATTGGGCTTCATTTAGCTAGCTTGTTAGCATCGTCCATCTACTGTCTATGACCAGATTATAAAGTAAATCGCGTCTTGCTGTTCAGGACAGAACACAAGAGTCAAAGAGTTCTCGGAGACAGATGTGGTGAACCAGAGAGAGAGAGAGAGAGAGACCAGAGAGAGACCAGAGAGAGACCAAAGAGAGAGACAAGAGAGAGACCAGAGAGAGAGAGAGAGAGACCAAAGAGAGAGACAAGAGAGAGACCAGAGAGAGACCAGAGAGAGACCAAAGAGAGACAAGAGAGAGACCAGAGAGAGACAAGAGAGAGAGAGAGAGACCAGAGAGAGAGAGAGAGACCAGAGAGAGACCAGAGAGAGACCAAAGAGAGAGACAAGAGAGAGACCAGAGAGAGAGAGAGAGACCAAAGAGAGAGACAAGAGAGAGACCAGAGAGAGACCAGAGAGAGACCAAAGAGAGACAAGAGAGAGACCAGAGAGAGACAAGAGAGAGAGAGAGAGACCAGAGAGAGACCAAAGAGAGAGACAAGAGAGAGACCAGAGAGAGAGAGAGAGAGACCAAAGAGAGACAAGAGAGAGACAGAGAGAGAGAGAGAGAGACCAGAGAGAGAGAGAGAGACCAGAGAGAGACCAGAGAGAGACCAAAGAGAGAGACCAGAGAGAGACCAGAGAGAGACCAAAGAGAGAGACAAGAGAGAGACCAGAGAGAGACCAGAGAGAGACCAAAGAGAGACAAGAGAGAGACCAGAGAGAGACAAGAGAGAGAGAGAGAGACCAGAGAGAGACCAAAGAGAGAGACAAGAGAGAGACCAGAGAGAGACAAGAGAGAGAGAGAGAGACCAGAGAGAGACCAAAGAGAGAGACAAGAGAGAGACCAGAGAGAGAGAGAGAGAGACCAAAGAGAGACAAGAGAGAGACCAGAGAGAGACAAGAGAGAGAGAGAGAGACCAGAGAGAGAGAGAGAGACCAGAGAGAGAGCGAGAGAGACTAGAGAGAGACCAGAGAGAGAGAGAGAGACCAGAGAGAGACCAGAGAGAGACCAGAGAGAGACCAGAGAGAGACCAGAGAGAGACCAGAGAGAGACCAGAGGGAGAACAGAGAGAGAGACCAGAGAGAGACCAGAGAGAGACCAGAGAGAGACCAGAGAGAGACCAGAGAGAGACCAGAGAGAGACCAGAGAGAGACCAGAGAGAGACCAGAGAGAGACCAGAGAGAGACCAGAGAGTATTCGGAGACAGATGTGGAGAATGAGGATTAAGGATGACTTTAAACGACTTCAGAGGGAAACGAGGAGCTCTGGTTAAATGTTCTTTAAAGTCTTAATTTGTGCCGTGTTTCTC